>JANAVB010040218.1:27907441-27940337 GCA_029216955.1 Iris pallida | reverse complement strand
AGATAACCAGGTTACAACCCGTAAACCAAACAAGGACCGGGGTTGTAACCCTTCATCTGAACAGAACTTGGATTCTCCCACCATTTATCGACAGGATAAATATAAGAAAAGGACATGTAACAATCTTGTACAGGATCAAGACAAGACTAGACTGATTGAACTTCATCCAACATTTCACGGCCAAGCAATAAGTACGGCTTGATACTTTAACTAACTAGGGTTATCACAGGCCTAATTACTAGCAAGATGCAGCGAGATTATTTCACAGCCACAAGCCCTGCAGACCATCCAGGCTATCCGGACGCAATTAAGGATTGAATTCAAGTGGGTACATCGTCCAGGAAACGCATGTACCCTTAGGTGACTTAGAGAGTGCAACACATGACAGTGTGCTGGAAATGTGCCCTACTCGACGGCAGGCTACAAATTCCAAGTGGGACGCCCAGATAAGGGATTGCCTGTAGGGAAATCTCTTCATGACTACTGGATTATTCTAGTGATTAGCCTTAATCGATTTCAGTGGGTGCCCCTGACCGTGGTACTCAGGGATCTCCGTCCTAGACATGATGCAAGACAAGACGGGTTCATTTGTACAAGTGCAATCGTCCACGGTGTCCAGGTCATTCAATCATGTCATGTCGTGTTAGCCGTCGCAACAGCATTTCAAAAAATATCATGCCAGGTCTATCATGTCAAGAGTGCGCCACGATGGGCCACTATCAGTCAGGTATATCATGTCAAGTTCACTGTCAAGTTATCAGGTCAAGTTATCATGTCGGGAGTGCACCACGGCGGGTCACTATCAAGTCATGCCAGTTATCAAGAGGAAAAAAACTTGCACAATTAAAATAATATATTAATTTATATAATCCTGAAGCCAAGGAGAAACTCTACCACTTTCATATTGGGATTGGAAAGAAATTCGGACCACAATTAACGCAAATAAGACATTTAAACAATCAAGTGGGACCCATGTGATCCAAAAGTGGGAGAACAAGCATGCGGTCAAAGAGAGTGGGAGGCCACCCATGCGGCCAGCCAAAGCTTATGCGGCCAGAAAATAACTAAAGGGGGCCATGCGGCCAAGATTAAATGCTAACAAGTAATATTCATGCAGTCAGAAAAGACAGAGAGTGGGAAGACAACAAATGCGAGCTTCCACTCAAGCAAAGGAAAAGGGACACGTGGCCACTCAGTACAGAAGCCATGTGGGACTCAACAATTAATGCAGTATGAAAAGTTTACGGGCCAACAATGATTACATTATTTATAGTATGTCATGCGGCTCACAAGTGCATTAGCATATGCGGCTCACTATAAAAAATATGCATTAAATCTCCCATTCCTGCTCCTATGCGGCTCACTACAAAAGGGGGGGTTCATGCGGCTCACAAGTACTCAGATGCTTAATACAATGCTTCATGCATGCAAGCTAATTCCTAAGCTACATGCATGCAAGCTACGTGCTTGCACAAACAATAGCATTAAATACATTTATCTAAAGCCTTAATTGCATAAAGCTTTAAGAAAGAATAAGGGGCTTAAATGCTTAAGGTATTAAAATAATGCTAAGGACTTAAATGCTTAATGTATTGAGCCTCTGAAGCCTATGCGGCTATGATGCTTAAGCATTAAGAAAAGAAATGCTAAGGACTTAAATGCTTAATGTATTGAGCCTCTGAAGCCTATGCGGCTATGAGGCATTTATTATTATTATAATGCATTCTTGTAATGCATTTGATTACATTGCTTGTAAGAAAATGCATGCAAACGTATGCATTTGACTTGATGTACAAACAATGCATCAGGATGATGCATTAACCATACATTGGTATAATGCAATGCCAGGTGTTAAATAACCCATATGCGGCTATGAGGATGTGACAACCAATGGTGACAGCCAATGTATTAAAGTAATGCACAAAAAACCCATATGCGGCTGGCTTGCTAAAAGCAGGCGAATGCTGCTATCCCATGCGGCTCACTAGTGATAATAACCATGCGGCTACCAATATTAAACCCCTTTAAGTACATGTGGCTCGCTTCATGCGGCTGAGTACCAAAATGTTCATGCGGTTCAGAAATTTCTCGTAGGTCAATTGGACCAAACGAAATTCTCTGCATCATGGGATCATCAACTTAGCAAAATATACAAGTTTGATGGATCAAAAATCCTGAAAAACCCGAAAATACCACAAAACTAGATCTACAAATTTAACCATGGAAATGAAAAATGTTAAATACTAAAGTGGGTTAGAAACCATGAGGAAGACAATGGAACAATAAAAATAGAATTCCTCCATGAAGCAAGATGCACTTGCCTAGCTCTCCACTCTCTCTCTGGTGGGTGAAGAGTAAAGAGAGAGAAGAAGAAATGAGTAATGAGTAATAATGGAAGAGAGAGAGTGGGAAGATATTTATGGTGGGAGTGGTGGTAGGTGGGAGTGGTTCTCCACATAAAACCAAACCAACCCACAAAATCGAACCAAACCAAGCCAATGCAATCCCATGATGAACCATGCTAATGCAACATGCAAAAAAAAAATCCAAGGCTAACTAATTATGACAAACCAAAAATATGAGTCTGAAGTACGTACACGTATTCCCAATACGTGATACGAACCACGGGCATTACACACGGGCTAGAAAATGACGGGTTTTTTAAACCCTAATTCAGTGATCCTAAACGAAAGACTCAGTTCGAAGTAATGGTGAGGTTCGATTTGAAAAACTCACCATATTATGGGATTGGGGTTCATCTTGGGATCGGTCTTCGGATTGGCCCGCCCTTGTAACGAAACAAACTCCTTGTCGTCGAACGGGACTCCTTGTCGTCGAACGGGAGGGGGGGTTCGACCGCTTGGTCTTCGGGAGAGAGAAGAGAATGGAGTGTTAGTGGTGAATAGAAATGGGGTGTGTTGATTTTGTATAGAATGGGGTGTACTTAGGATTATTGGTTTGAGAAGAGATGAGAGGGGTGTGCTTAGAAAGGGCATTTCTGTCAAAGAGTGGGGGTGCTTAGTATGTTTTAAGTTTATTAAATATATATGGGGTGTACTTAGTAATTGGGGTGTCCTTAGCAAGTTGGGGTGTGTATAGCCGGGCCCTTTCATATATTTCATAGATTATTATTAGGAACAATACATTATTAAGAAGATTAAACATTAGTCGTTGTAATTAATCAAATATTTATTAAGACTAATTTTTTAGATGTCCGGCGATACGCAGAGGACTTTGTGCACTCAATACGCTTCCGTGACTCGATCCACTGTTCTTCCGCCACCTAGCCAGGGTCATTAAGACTACTTATAAAAACTAAAAGACAATTGCCTTTATTATTATAAATGTATTACTATATTAATATTTATATTATTTCAAGACTATTTAGGAAGATTAAAGGACAACTCTCATAGTTACCTTGTTGCCTCTATTAATTTTAATGAATAATTTAATTAGTACACATATACAAGGGTATATTTGGAAAGAAAAGTTTTACGATTAAGCAGGGTTTTTTTTCATTGTATAGTAGTAATTCACGTTACATATTAAAAAAATTCGTTCCTATGTTGAAAAACTATTTAAATATTTAAATATATTGAATTACAATTGTTATGATACATTATATTGTATTTTAATTATAATTTGGTATAAATATATTTAATTTTTATAGAATTTGTTGTGGATATATGTGTATGTAGTTAGATAATATAAGGTAGTTAAACTATTAGTAAGGATTTTTTTTTCTTAATTTTTATTGTCCTAGATGATTTAAACTAATTTTAATTACAATTAAGAGTTAGCTTTGAAATTATTTCATTCGTATTTTTAATGAATTGACGATATACATACGGCTTAGAAGATTCATTTTTAGTCGTTTCGAAGCCGCTTTATGTTAGTGAGATTATTATTACTAGAAGTTGTGTATGTTCTTTTTTATTTGTCTTTTTTCACTTTTAAATGACAAATTCTTTTCACTTTAAATGTATACTCCATGACAAATCTATTTTGAAGTATAAAATATTAAAGTAAATTTATATTTAGAAGGTGAACACTTATTGTAATTAGAAGTGTATAATTATTAGTGGTTAGCAATTATGTTAGTGAAAAGGTGGATAATTTATATACTTATTCCTAGTTAATTTAAGCATATTGGAGAAGGGCACTTTTCGGATATGAAAGTTCTGGTAAAACCTAAAAGTTTTCCTATTACATATAAGATAAGATGTAAATAATAATAATATAATAATATTATTATTTATTATTATTATTATTATTATTATTATTATTATTATTATTATATATTTCGTGTACGTGTGTTGCACTGACTCTTTTTTATTTGTTTTCTCTCATTTTTAAATGTAAATCTGTATGATAAAGTTATTTAAAAATACTATAAAATATTTTGAAATTTTTTTATATTGAGATAGTAATATTTATTGTAGTTAGATGTGTGTAATGTTACTCCTTGGTTAGTATGGCGAACGCCTCCACTAGAAATCGATCTCCCGACCACTCGGGCCACATGCCTCGACTAGGGGTCATTGGCCATAATATATCTATATATATATATATATATATATATAATATATATATATATATATATATATGGGTCATTGGCATCATATATATATATATATATTAATATATATATATATATATATATATATATATTATATATATATTATATTATATATATATATATATATATAAAAATATATATATATATATATATCTATATTATAATATATATAATTATTATATATATATATATATATATATATATATCTATATAGATCATATAATTATATATTATATATATTATATATATATATGCCAATGACCCATATATATATATATATATATATATATATATATATAATATATATATAGATATATATATATAGATATATTTTATATATATATATATATATATATATATATATATATATATATATATATATATATATCCCAACGCTCAGTCAAAATGTTCTTGAGATCTGGCTTTACAAAACTATAGCCAGATGTATGAAGCAAGTGTACACAATTGTTATTAGCTGCAGTCTGACTTAATTACAATTATGCAAAGTAAGTACAAGACAATCCGACTAACATGTCGGTGCCAAACGGCTAAGTATAAAGTAAGTAGCAAAACGAGCGGTGAAGTAAGGAACCCACTCGAGTCCTCCTGCGATCATCCCTCTAGTATTGACCATCTTGGAGGTAGAAGTAAGCTGGATCCTCGGGAACCGGCTCTAAATCTGGCCATGCAAAACCAGAGAGGTTAGACCTCTAATAGCAAGTACCACAAGGAAGGACGATATGAAAGATTAAACCAGTAAGTAAGAGAATATAATAATAGATCTCTGCTTTCCACTAGGATTCACATAACATCACGACACTTCGAACCAACCTCCCAACCAAACAAGGACAGAAGTTGGCCCGTCATGTCCTGACATTCTGATCATCTCAGTTAGGCAACATAGTAGGTACAGTACACAAACAAATCATCTTGAACGGACCAATCGACTACTACGGCTTGCTATTGTGAGTTCCAAGTTATCCTGGAATTATGCAAATAGGGATCCTCAGTTCTTAGTATGTGCGAGCAAGGCTAGTCTATCCAATCAATCAATTGCACCAATCATGTAATTAGACGAGTCCCAGCGGACGCCCGCCGTTAATATAGCATGTACAATAATATAAGCAGATACTGTTCCCGCCCGTGTGACAGATTTACAGTATCTGTGGGAACCAGCCGGCCTGTCGGGCACTACTAGTCCCAAGAGGGCTGCCATGTAAGAACTCGGGAATCCATTCTCTCCATGCCGTCATTATTTTATTTAACTAAATAGTCCCTACGTTGAGTGAAGTTCCATGCCGTGGATCATGGTCATTCAAATGAGTACTTTTGTACGGGGTACGATATGCGCAACTCTACAACGATACCCGTGCGACTATGTTGTAGGTCCTACATAGCGTAATGCAACAATCAAATCTAACCACGGAGTAATCATACCTTGACCATAAAGTACACATGCTGTTTTTGTAAGATAAATAAATACTAAATAAATAAATAAATAATTTGAAACCTGTATGTGCCCGTATGCCAATATTCGGGATCAGCCAGTCGATTACAATAGTTCATTACATGAACGTGTCTCATTCATTCAATTCAATAAGACGACTAGCCAGTCTCTTAGTTCCAACTAGGAACGCATGATCAATTATTAGTCAATGTCATAATCATTATCAATGGTGACAAGGCATGAAAATCAATTAGTATTACATGGGGTCGAGCCTATAACTCCTCAGAGTTAAGTTCTAGTCATACTGGGTATCCATGGATCAATCAAGACACATGACACATTCCACATAACAATTTGTATTAACAATATTAACACATCATGATTTATCAAGTTTATGCAAAAAGGCGTAAGGATATAATAGAAGAATTATCATGCCATCCTTAAATGATAAGTTATAGAACAAATAAAAACACCCAGGTTAGAAAGTCACGCCAACAAGTCTATACTAAGGCCAAAAGTCACGCCAAGTCCGGTAGGAGTGAGCGTGTAACAGCGTGAGCGTGAAAAAGTAATTCACGCTGGCATGTACAGTGTGAGCGTGAAGGAAATTCACGCACGCTCAAGTGAGCGTAAAAGGTGACAAGGAGTCCACGCACGCATATGTGCGTGACTAGAAATCCACCACGCACTCAAGGATGTGTGTGACTGAAAATACACGCACTCATGAATGTGTGCGTGACTAAAAATACACGCATGCTCATGAGAACGTTAGCATGACTAAAAATACACGCACGCTCATGAGAACGTCAGCGTGACTAAAAATACACGCTAACATGAGAACGTTAGCGTGACTAAAAATACACGCACACTCATGAGAACGTTAGCGTTACTAAGTACACGCACGTAGCGTGACTAAAAATACACGCTAACATGAGAACGTTAGCGTGACTAAAAATACACGCACGCTCATGAGAACGTTAGCGTGACTAAAAATACACGCACGCTCATGATAACGTCAGCGTGACTAAAAATACATGCACGCTCATGAGAACGTCAGCGTGACTAAAAATACACGCTAACATGAAAACGTCAGCGTGACTAAAATACACGCAGGCTCATGAGAACGTTAGCGTGACTAAAAATACACGCTAACATGAGAACGTCAGCGTGACTAAAAATCCACGCAGACACGTAGAGACGTGTGCGTGACTAAAATACACGCAGCCACGTAAGAACGTGTGCGTGACTCAGCCTTCGTCCCAAGCCAGAAAATGAAGTTCCCAGCCAGAAGACACGCTAAGCTGGGAGATCCAAAACCCATGAACAGCCAAAAATGTAACAACTTAGATCTAGAGAAAACAAGCCACAGAAATCAAAAATGCCAAGTACTAAAGTCTCTCGGGATCATGAGAGGAAGAGTAATGATCCATAAAAATGGATGAAGGAGAAGCAAGATTGCACTTGCCTTCTCCTGCTGCTGGTAGGTGGAGAGTGATGAGAGGAAGAAGAAGTAATGGTGAGAATGAGTAATGAAGAGAGAAGGAGATAGGAGCTTTTAAATAGGGAGGGTGGTGGTAGGTGGAAGTTGTTGGGCCGGGTTTAATCCACCATGAACCGAGAAACCCATCCTAGGCCGAACCAAATAAGCAAGACTAAAAGCAGAAAATAACAGCAGGGAATAAAATACAGATAATAAAATTGCAAGAAATTAATTAACATGAAATTAAAGAGCAGATAATTAACATGAACTTAAAGGAATTTAATACAAGATAATACATGATAAATACCAAAAATACTTATGAGTTGTATATGTATAAAAATACGCATTCCGGGAACGGGGAGTGACATCTCTACCCACCTTGAAAAAATTCCGTCCTCGGAATTTCAAATCCAAGTAGGTAGAAATATCGGAGCTAAACTAATACAAACTTCTAGTGAGCAACAATCATTTTACCATATCAAAAGCAAGTACTGTATATGTAAATTCATCAATATATATATATATATATATACCACTCGGGCCACATGCCTCGACTAGGGTCATTGGCATATATATATACTAGTGTCATGGCACACGCATGCGTGTGCTACGCGTTTTACAATTGTTTATACCGTTTTATGTAGCAAAGATAACATAAAACCCATCTTTTTTAAAAATTATATATATATATATATCTATATATATATATGTGTGTGTGTGTGTGTGTGTGTGTGTGTGTGTGTGTGTGTGTGTGTGTGTGCCAATGACCCCTAGTCGAGGCATGTGGCCCGAGTGGTATATATATATATATATATATATATATATATATATATATATATATATATACACACATATATATATATATTAATTATATATATATATATATATATATATATTATATATATATTACCACTCGGGCCACATGCCTCGACTAGGGGTCATTGGCACCACACACACACACACCCACACACACACACATATATATATATATATATATATATATATATATATATATTATATATGCCTCATTCTATATATATACCATTCGGGCCACATGCCTCGACTAGGGGTTATATCCCCTAGTCGAGGCATGTGGCCCGAATGGTATATATATAGAATGAGGCATATATATATATATATATATATATATATATATATATATATATATATATATATATATATATATATATATATATATACGAGGCATGTGGCCCGAGTGGTATATATAGAATGAGTCATATATATATATATATATATATATTATATATATATATATCTATATATATATATTCTATATATATATATATATATTATATATATCTATATATAAATGCCTCATTCTACGTGGTTTCCATGTGGACCAATAAAATATAATGACTTGAAAAATAAAATTTAAATAGATTGAAACAAAAGATCCCATTAAAGATTTAATATATAATAACGTACCCTATCTCTGCCTAGAAATTTACCAAATATGTTTGCCTAGAAATTTAAATAGATAGAAATAAAAACGCATAATGTTAATGTTAATGTTAATACTAATATTAATATTAATATTTATTAATATTAGTGTTATATAATATTAATTTTAATGCTAATATTATTGTTAATATTTATAATATTTATTTCTAATTTTGATTAATTTAATTTAATTTTAATATTAATATACTATTGTTAATATCAATATTAATATAATTTTAATGTTAATTTAATTTTAATATTAATTTTAATTTTAATTTTAATTTTAATTTGGAGGGATAAATGACATTATCCTATTTAAATTCCTAGGCAAACATATTTGGTAGGTAAAGATATGGTAAGTTATTATTATCAAATCTTTACGAGATCTTTTATTTCTATCTATTTAAATTTTTTCTTCCAAGTCACTATATTTTTATTGGTCCACATGGAAGCCACGTGGAATGACTCATATAAGAATATGAGCCTATGGCTCATATATCCCGTTTTTCATATATATATATATATATATATATAGATATATATATATATATATAGATATATAATATAGATCTAGAATTATATATATATATATAATATATATTATATATTATATATTCTATATATTCTATTATATATTAATATATATATATCTATTATATATATATATATTATATATATATATATAAAGCATATGTGTGTAGTCAAATATAAAACTTGGAGAAGTATTTGAGAAAAAATTCATGGATGTTTTTTTTCTTACATTGGAGACTATGTAAAGAGGTTTGTATTACCATATTAAGTGATTCTTATATGATATTTATTATAAAATATATTCCTGCCATATACAATTATACACATATGATGGTATTCTTAATATATGGTAAATACTAAACATATATTTCTACTATTACAAATTTATCATGACTCACTAGCAGGGGCGGAAGCCAGGATTTAAATATGGGGAGGCCGCGCTACTACATATAGAATCTTTAAAATTATTTTGTTAATTAAAAATTTAATAGCTAAAAATAGTAAAATAAAACAAAAATGAGCAAAAAGAAAATTCAATATTTTCAAAATGTTATAAAAGAGGAAGGAAAAACTGTACATATTAAAAGTCTGAAAAGTATTCAACATATGTAAAATATACATTTAATAAAAAGTGTACATAAAAAGTCTGAAAAGTATTCAACATATGTAAAATATTAACATTTAGCAAATGGGGTTTCGAACTCCTAATCTCATTTAGAAACCCATAGTACTACCACTAGAGCTTACTACTTGTGTGTACAAGGGCAAACTGCTATAATATTTACAAATTACAGAACATTCTATACAGCAACAACATTTTAAAAAAATTGCGGGGGCCATGGCCCCCTTGGACCTCTATAAATCTGCCCCTGCACACTAGTACTTTTCTCATGTTGAAGCATAAAAAATCGGCCATGCCTATATGTCCAGTGTTCACAAAGGCTTTTTATAAACCCTTTTGTAAGAACATATGACAGCTGCTCTTTAGTAGGAACAAAAGAAAAGCTAATTAGCCTCGCATATATATATTTTTCTTTATGAAATGATGATCAGTCCACATGCTTAGTGTGATCATGTTGCACTAGATTTTGGGATATTTTAATAGCCGTCTTATTGTCACAATACAACTTAATTGCACTTTTAAGACTAAATTACATATCTCGTAAGAGATGTGGCACTGGATTTTGTGAAAGAAAAGTTTCACGATGAAACAGAAAATTTCATTATATAGTAGTAGTTCACGTTGCATTAAAAAAAATTCCTTGATATGGTTGAAAAACAGTTTAAATACTTAAATATTTTGAATTACAATCGTTATGATGTATATATGTTTATATTCTAATTATAATTTGTTAAATATATGTGTATGTAGTTAGATAATATAATGTAGTTAAACTATTGGTAAAGATTTTTTTCCTTAATTAATTGTGATAGCTCATTTAAACTAATTAAACAATTAAAAGTAAGTTTTGAAATTATTTTCATTCATGTTTTTTAATGAATTGACGATACACATACGAACTTAGACGGTTCATTTTTTAGTCGTTTCTAAGCCACTTATGTTAGTGAACTATTATTACTAGAGTCGTGTACGTTCTTTTATCTGTCTTTTTTTTACCTTTTAAATGACAAATTCTTTTCACTTTAAAGGTAATTTCCGTGACAAATTCATTTTAAATTAGTTATAAAATATTAAAGTAAATTTTTTTTGTGATGGTGAACAATTATTATAATTAGAAGTGTATAATTATAGTGGTTAGCAATATGTTAGTGAAAAGGTGGGTAATTTACATATATTAGTCCTAGTTAATTAAGCATATTTGGAGAAGGGCAGTTTTCAGATATGAAAGTTTCATGGTGAAACCTAAAGTTCCTATTACATATAAGATAGATAAGAATATTATTATTATTATTATATTATATTATTATTATTTATTATTATTAGTATTATTATATTATTATTATTATAATATTATTATTATTTGTTGTTTTTTTGTGTATTATAATATAATAATATATTATTATTCGTGCACGTGTGTTGCACATGACTCTCTTTTATTTGTTTTTTTCTCTCATTTCTAAATGTCTAATTTGTATGATAATGTTATTTTAAAATACTATAAAATATTTTAAAATAAATTTATTTTTGAGATAGTAATATTATTGTAGTTAGATGTCTATAATGTTAGTGTATATATATATATTATATATATATATATATATTCATATATATATATATATATAATAATATATATTGAAGAAATGGTACTTTATCAATGAATCAGAATAGTGTACATGTATAATTTACATGCAATAAGAAGCAAACTTGTCTACTAGCTCTCTAAGCATCTGCAGTCCCTCTCTATTATTAGTCACGACTCGCACCCGCTTATCGGGATAACGAGTACATAGTCAAGTCCAGCCTCCACCGCAGCATGTGCGATAGTACGTTGTCTAGACCTCAATATCGATCTCAAAATTATATCTAATTGCTCATTCACGATAATTATCCCAATTACAATCCAATAATTAATAAAATAATATTGGGAACAAATTCGTAAATATTAAATACAAGAACTTTCTAATTAACTAGAATATAGTTTGGCCTCTAAGATCTCTTGACTCACTGAAGGAAACCCAAGCAAGATAAGAGTCTGTCAACTGGAAAAAAAATTCAGTTAGGATTGGAACAAGTTCACCATAACATTATACTATACAATAATACACATGCATGAAGGAAACAATAATAAAAAAAAAACTATATGCATGACATGATATGATAAAAAAGAGTATGTATTTGTTGGTTTTTTGCCTTGGACTAAAAGATAGTCCCACATCGGCTACACCAAATGGTGAGTATCTCAATATAATGAATTGCTTGTGTGAGGTGTGCACATGAGGTGTAGTGGGGCTCAAGTTTGTGCCGTGGGAGTATTTTTCTAGAAAAAAAAAGGATTAATTCCAACAGAGATATAAGTTGATTTTTGTTGTGCGGACTCGGACTCGGACACGGACTCCAGGATGTCTCGTGCATGCACGGGAGTGTTCGGGAGGTAGGCGTGGACTGTCACACTTCTATGCTGATTGTGGGATGATCTAAAATATCAAACTCCATTTTTGAGTATTGGTATTTTAGTCCCACATCGGATAGGAGAAGAGGTGAAGTCTCAACTCCACTCTATAAATAGAGCCCCTTGGCCTCCTTTGAAAGATGCACCAAGAAGAGAGTTAAGAGAGTCCGTAAAGTCCAGGAAGCCCGTTCAAGTCTCAAATATTGACTTACGAGCGTTCCAGAAGTTCTTTGTGAACTTGCTGGTTCTTGGAAGCAGATCGTGGTGGGACGAATCTTGCTTTGAGCAACGGTGATCTCAATCACCCCAGCAAGAACCTTTCCTCTTCTTTTTTCTTATTTCTTCTCCTTCATCTGAGTTGTAACTCAGTTATGTCCGTCAGTAACTGCAATTGCGAGGAAGAACGTGAGATTTATTTTCTGATTATTGTTGCTTTTATAATCAGATTTATATTATAATGTTCCTCTTGGATCTCAAGAAATATCAGAAGGTGAACGTTGGAACCTAGATCTCGACATCGAGTCTACCATCTTTGATCAAGTCCCGGGACTAACAATCTCAAAGCAAGATCCTTGTAGATGGAGAACTCTCGTGCTTCTCTCATCGATACCAGCTTTAACAAGTTGGAGAAATTCGACGGAGAATATTTCCAAATATGGAAGAGGAAGGTCCTTTAATCTTCAACTCGTGGACGTAGACCATGTGTGATTGAGGATGAACCGACGATTCCAGAAGGAGGAACTGTCGATGCTATTGCTGCTGCACTCGTCAAGCAGAGCAAATAGAAGAGAGAAAACAACATCTGTAAACTGTTGATGCTCAATTCTATGGAAGACTCTCTGGCAGAGTCATATTCCAAAAAGATGAAGGCCAAAGAGATCTAGGATTCTTTGGGTAAGCTATATGAAGATGATGAGAATAGATCCAAAATCTTCATCGTCGAGAAGTACCACAAGTGGCTCTTCGAAGACGAGATGGCGATGCTACCTCAAGTGAAGGAATTCCTGAAGTTGCGCCAAAAGTTAGATGACGAGAAGATGCCCCTCGTCGACAAGTTTGTTATTGGAGGGATAGTCTCGAAACTTCCTGCTGGTTGGAGCAACTTCTATGCTAGAATGCATCGGAAGAAGCTGGACATTAGCTTGGAAGATCTTCTACAAGAGATCCACGTTGAGGACGAAATGCGATCTCAACAGAAGATGGACTCTCTGTCCAACCAACTGGCTAAGGCCAACTTGGTGCAGACAAGAGAGTTCAAGGGAAAGCAGGTGGCTTCTCATCACAAGAAGAAGGACTCCGCTAATCTGAAAGTGAAGGGTCCTTCGTTCAAGCAACAGAAGTCCAAGTCCCACGTGACTTGCTTCAACTGTGACAAGAATGGTCACTATATGAGTGAATGCAAATCCAAACCCAAACCAAAATAGTAGGTATAGCTAAACTTGGTTATTTTGATTACTTAACTTGGTTGCTATTGTTGCACAGGTTGAGTTATCTAGCGTGGTAGCTGACTAGTGGTCTAACACTAGTGCATCTGAACACGTGTGCTCTCAAAGGAGCTGTTCACCAAGGACAAGCCGTGTTATGATGAAGGTCTCGATGGTGAACATATATCTAGCAGAAGTTCTGAAGATCGAGACAGTGGTTATTAAGACACTGGAATACGTGTTGCACGTACCAGAGATTTTTTAGAGATCTGATCTCAAAAAGTCTGTTATCTGATACAGACTTGAAAGATGGACATTCGTACTAGCCAGATGGTAATTTCTTGGCGAGGAACATGCTTCGAAAAAATTTTCGGTGCTGAAGGAATGTTCGAACTTCTGCTGATGGCGATGAAGTTACTTCATTGAATGGACTAAGAGTTGTTCTATGATAGAAGCAGACTCAAGCTGTCCTACCGGGACCTTATCTTCAGAATATGGGGGTAAGGAGATGGAGGAGTTTAAGGTCTATACAGATACAAGACTGTTAGGAAGCTGCTCAGATGATTGAGCTAAAGTACTGATCATATGGAGTTAGTACACTCAGATATCTGTGACTTTTATCAATTCTCCACAGAGGCCGGTTTCGAAGTATTTCTTGAAGTGCTCGTTCGCATGACTTCTCAAGTAGAAGGATGCAGCATTCGAGTAGTTCAGAGACTTCAAGGCTGAAGCTGAACGTTAAACCGATCTACAACTACTCAGAAGTGATCGAGATGTAGAGTATAGGTCTCATGAATTCGTACTGTTCTGTAAAGAACATGGAATCATCAACGAGACTACTGCTCCATATTCTCCTCAATCTAACGGAGTAGCGGAGAGAAAGAACAGAACGTTGACAGAAATGATGAACTCAATGCTGCTAACTGCGGATCTTCTTAAATACTACTGGAGAAAAGCTGCATTGACGGCCACTTTTATTCTAAATAGAGTGCCGTATACAACTTCGGACGTAACTCCTCATGAACTTTGGTTCAAAGTCAGACCTAACTTGAATATCATTCGAGTGTGGGGTGTCTGGCTTATGTGAAGCTTCCAGATCTGAAGATTCAGAAGCTGGGGACTAGGACTACGAAGATGATCTTCTTGGGGTATGTCGAGAATAGTGATGCTCGAAGATTTCTTGATATTGAGTCAAATCATTTCATCGAATCTCACGATGCTGAATATTTTGAAGACAAGTTTGTAAGGCACAAGAATATTGTTCTAACAGACATTTCGGAGAATGATGAAGGTGCAAAGGAGACTGAGATCTTCAATGAGCCAGTTGTCCAAGATGAAGTTGTTGCTGAGGAGACAACGATTGAACCAGAACTCGCTAAGCCGTCGTCGAAGCGAGCGAGGAGGCCGAATGACTTCGAAGATGACTTCATCACCTATTATGTGGAAGCAGATCCGCTTACCTATGATGAGGCGATGAAGACCAGAGATGCTATTTTCTGGAAGGAGGCGATAGACAATGAAATTGAATTGATCACCTTCAATAACACTTGGGTGTTGGTTGATCTACCTAAAGGAGCAAAACCTATCAGATGCAAGTGGATCTTCAAGAATAAGATGAAAGCTGATGGAACCATTGACAAGTTCAAGGCCATGCTAGTGGCAAAGGAGTTTTCTCAGAAGCAGGGGATCGACTACTTTGACACGTATGCTCCAGTAGCCCGGATGACCACCATCAGAATGTTGATTGCTCTCGCAACGATACATAAGATGGTGATACATCAGATGGATGTGAAAACGGTATTCCTGAATGGCGAGCTGACCGAAGAGATCTACATGCAACAGCCAGAAGGGTCTGTCGTCAAAGGTCTTGAAGACAAAATCTGCAAGTGGTAAAATCTTTGTACGGTTTAAAGCAAGCTCCCAAAATGTGGTATGAGAAGTTTGACAAAGTCATAAGGTCAAATGGCTACAGGGTCAGTGAAACAGACAAGTGTGTCTATACAAAGTTTGCTGACGGAATAGGAGTCATCGTTTGTCTATGCGTGGACGACATGCTAATCCTAGGTACGGATATAAGCTATGTCACGGAGACAAAAAAGTTCCTTTCGACGAAGTTCAGTATGAAGGACTTGGGGGATGCTGATATTTTCTTGAAACTCAAGATCATCCGGATAGACACTGGACTAGTGCTGTCACAGTCTCATTATGTTGAGAAGATGATCACTCGTTACGGGTATCAGGATCTTCCAGGGATCGATACACCGTACAAGTGTGATCTGAAGCTTAAGCCTAATTTAGGAAAAAGCGTCAGGCAGCTGGAGTATGCAAGCGTAATCGGGAGTTTGATGTATGCTACTACTGCCACAAGGCCTGACATAGCTTTTGTTGTGGGAATGCTGAGTCGTTTTACTAGCAACCCAGGCATTAAGTACTAGAAAGCTGTGAAACGGGTTATGAGATATCTCAAAAAAACTCAGATATATGCACTGCACTACAGCCGAGATCTGCCGGTAGTGGAAGGCTTCAGTGATGCCAGTTAGTGCTCAGAAGTGGAGAGCGAGAGGTCCACAGGTGGATACATTTTCACAATGGATGGAGTTGCTATATCGTGGAAATCGAAGAAGCAGACTATGCTCTCGCGGTCATCCATGGAATCTGAGTTCTTTGAACTTGATACCGCAACGGAGGAAGTAGAATAGCTTCGGGAGCCCATGTATGATCTTCCAGTGGTTGGGGCACAAATACCGGGGATACCGATATACTGCGACAACCAGGCGACTGCGACGGTGGCATTAAATGACCTCTTCAACTGAAAGAAGAGGACTGTGCAGTTGAAGCACAGGACAGTACACGATCTCATCAAAAGGGCTTACAGGCATTCTGATATTGTGTTATTACATTCCTACCATAAAGTTTTATGCTATTAGTTCAAAGAGAAATCTACTAGGCATCTAGCTTTTGGTTCAAGGGAGGACTATTAACCAGAAGAATATCAGGAATGGTAGGTACTTGTCCTCTGTGACATGGAGAGGTTACGGACCTATAACCACTGTTGTCTACTATTGTTTTCTACGAAAAAAGGATCCTGTGGGAAGGTTTTCTTAAATGCCTTAATGAGTTCTCAGGCAGAGTGAATGCCTGGAGTGCTTTACAGGAAGCAAGGTAGCGCAGCACTACAAGGAGTGTAACTCCATGCTATAGTGAGGTGACTTCACCATGAGGTTCCCAGGTAGGGGTAATGCCTCGGCTTTGCAAGCAAAGTCACAGCGGAAGTAGCACCGCAAATAGGCAGGTAGCCTAATGCTGTATGATAATCGTAATAAAGAGAGGTAGACAACACTACAAAGAGGACGATGTCCTCATGTTACAGTGGCATGACACCACGAAGAGGTACCAGGTAGGGTAAAGCCTCGGCTTTGTAAGCCATGTCATAGTGGCGGAATACCGTACGGAAGCGTAAGGCTTCATGCTGGATAGTTTGGCACTACAAAAAGGCTTATGATCTCATGCTACAGTAGTATGACACTACGATGAGGTAGCCAGGTGGGGTAAAGCCTCGGCTTTAAGCCATATAATAGCGGCGTTGCACCACAAAGAAGCGCAATGCTTCATGCCATGACTCTTTATAAAGAACTCACCTATAGTGTATGGACAGAGATATCAGGCCGTCTCTTGAGGGTAAACTTGTAGACGCCCAAAAATTATACACTGAAACCAGGTTGGCACAAGGCCTTCAATGTGCAGCCAGAAGCACAGTTGATGTCATTATGTGAGTAGGAAGAATTGCAGTTATGGTACAGAATTTAAGGCTTAGTCCATTCTTGTATCATGCTGTTATTTAACCTATGCGAGAAGATTCAAGTCGTAGCGACATCTCTCCTAATGCATGATGGACAGTCACTGTGGGGAACGCTCAACCCATATATTGAGATATATGGGGGATTGTTGGTGTTTTTGCCTTTGGACTAGAAAAGATAGTCCCACATCGGCTACACCAAATGGTGGGTATCTCAATATAATGTATTACTTGTGTTGAGATGTGCACATGAGGTGTAGTGGGGCACAAGTTTGTGCCATGTGGGAGTATTTTCCTAGAAGAAAAAAGGATTAATTCCAACAGAGATATAAGTTGATTTTTGTTGTGTGGACTCGGACTCGGACACGAACTCTAGGATGTCTCGTGCATGCACGGGAGTGTTCGAGGGGTAGGCATGGACTGTCATACTTCTATGCTGATTGTAGGATGATCTAAAATATCAAACTCTATTTTTGAGTATTGGTATTTTAGTCCCACATCGGATAGGAGAAGTGGTGAAGTCTCAACTCCACTCTAAAAATAGAGCCCCTTGGCCTCCTTTGAAAGATGCACCAAGAAGAGAGTTAAGGGAGTCCATAAAGTCCAGGAAGCCCGTTCAAGTCTCAAATATTGACTTACGAGTGTTCCAGAAGTTCTTTGTGAACTTGCTGGTTCCTGAAAGCAGATCGTGGTGGGGCGAATCTTGCTTTGAGCAACGGTGATCTCAATCACCCCAGCAAGAACCTTTTCTCTTCTTCTTTCTTCTTTCTTCTCCTTCATCTGAGTTGTAACTCAGTTCTGTCCGTCAATAACTGCGATTGCGAGAAAGAACGTGAGATTTATTTTCTGATTATTGTTGCTTTTGTAATCAGATTCATATTATAGTGTTTCTCTTGGATCTCGAGAAATATCAGAAGGTGAACGTTTGTTGAACCTCTGATCTCGACATCGAGTCTACCATCTTTGATCAAGCCCGGGACTAACAGTTATAACATAAGGGCAACATAACAGTCGACTCGATGGAAGAAAATTGAATGAACAATATAGCAACAAGATCACGTATACTGTAAAACCCGAAATCTTAGAATTAGTAATTGTTGGATCTGTAGCGTAATCTTAGCCTTATTATTATTATTATTATTATATTAGTCGGATCAGAAAAATATTATTTCTAAAATTAATTATTTAGATTTTTGATTGTGGCCCTGTCCCCGATCCCGTGCCCGGGGTCCAACCCCGAACTCGAACCAGACCCCGTTTTCCCGAAACTCGATTCTGTTCCGAGCCCATCCTCATTTCTATCTTTTAAATTCTGGTTATTATGTACTAAATATATAAAAAAAAGCTATTACTAATTCCCCTGACCTGGTCACCCCACGACCAGGTCACCCCCCTATTTCCTCCTCCACAACTCCCTCTCTTCTACTCCTTGCTCTCCACAACTCTTCATAAACTCCCAGCTTATTTTCCCCATCTCATTTTATTTTCTCTCATTCTCTCTCAAACCCTTCCCCATCTCCTCTCCCTCTCCAGAGCATCCTCCAACCCGGCGCCTTGCTCCGGCCAACCAGAATGCCGCCCCAGCAAGCCTCCCGCCGACTTTCTACGACGATTTCGTCTAGCACCCCCAGCGCCTCCCAAGGCCGGCCGCCCGTCGTGCCCTAGCCCCGGCGCCTCCCGTCGACATCCCTTCCGAGGCCGTGCGTCGCCTCCCGCGCCGGCCGAACCCCGCCCGTGCCGAACAGCGCTGCCCCGACCAGCGCTCGGCCAATCAAGCCCCCGTACGGCCGACCGGCGCCCGCGCGTGCGCCCTCCCACGCACGTCCAGCTCGCGTGGACCTCTCCCTCGCGGGCCCCCATGCCCGCTACCCCTCTCGCGCCTCCCTGGAAACCCCTCTTTCCCGCTGTTCCGACGTCCCGTCGACGCTGTCCAACGTCCCGGCCCGACCGTCGGTCTAGATCTGTGCTCCTACACGAGCCCTACGGTCGCTGCCTCCAGTCGGCCTCGTGCGGACCGTTGACCACTGTCCGTGCTTTCCGCGGTCCGCCAGCTTCCCGTACCGTTATCCGGCTCGCTTTCCGCTGTTCGGTGGCTTCGATCCACTGTCCGCAGCATCTCGTGGGTCCAGATCCGCTGTTCCCGTGGTCGATCTTTGTTGTTCGCGTATTTTGGGGTTTTTTCGAGTCCGCAGAATTCATATTTCTCCTATTTACATCTGAGAGCTCTAGCCGAGCATTTGAGGTATAATTTTGTCCCTGTGTCCCTCCCTGTAACTAGTCTGTGATGATGCGGTCCCGATCCAATTTCGGGATTCGGTATTTTGATATTTTGTTGCTTTGGGTGATACGTAGAGTATCTGTTACGTCGCGACATATTTTGCTATGTTTGGATATATTGTGCGTGTTCACTTTTGGGTTGGACATTCATTTTTGGGTTGGTAATCCCTGGTTTGGGATTTTTATTTGTGTTGTGGTTAGCATCCTCCCAGGATTGGGTTGTCCCAATTACAGAGGAGATGCTGCCCAAATTTTCAAGAAATATTTTAAAAAGGGATTTTTTATAAAAACTAGCAAATTGAAATCTATTTTCAAATCCGGGTCCTTGCAAACGATTTACAAAATTGGTTTTGTCGGCTTTAAATGCGAATTTTGTGAGTTTCGTATCCCCGTTAGGCGACGACCGTATCGGTCGAATAAGCCTCGGCGAAACGTAAACGCTACAGGATTTCCTGTACGTTGAGGCGTTAGCCAGCAACATGAGATTGCACGACCAAGTCTGAGACTCTTTAATTTTAATTATAATTTATTTTAGAACTGGTAATGCTTTTAGTATTTATGGTGCAGGGCCTCGGCCTACTGTTTGGACCGTTCGTGGCACTCAGAGCTCGCCTTAGGATTAATGAATTTATGTAAATAATTTGTAAAGGGCATAAGCCTATTTTTTTTATTTCTCTGTGACCCTGTATTGTGTAGCGTAGCTTTTCTTATTTTTTTTTCTGGAATGTTGATTTCGCCGTTAAACGCGTAGATTATAAAATTGATATATTTATTTTATAAAGAAAATTAATAAAGTTTTCTCATAATAAATAATCTAGTAATTTAAGTAAATCACATGTTTTCTCATTTAAAAGAAAAGCCTATATATATATATATATATATATATATATATATATATATATATATATATATATATATATATATTTAAAATACAAATTTTTTGCCAAATTAACCAGTAATTGCTATTTTTCCCAATTAATCAGTAACCGACTTATTTAATTAAAATGATAACGAACGTAGATTGCGACGCTAGATTTTCGGTAGATTAATTAATCACTTAAAACCTGACTAGGGTCTACTTCTAGAGATTGTAACTAGCACACCTAGAATGGTTTTATTATGGTTCTAAGTCAAGGTTCTCAACTGTAGGATCTCGGAGACGAACTTGACTTCCTCCTCGGTACCGACATTCCCGATCCAGTCAATTAACAGAGGCAAGTTACGGTTATGTTTTCTTGCATTTTATTTAGTAATTGTCAAGTTACATGTTAAACCACATTGCTACACGGAACCCTCTCCTAGGGTTCAAATATTGATTGATATTGATTGTGGAGATTGGAGGAATAGTGTAACATTTATGGTCAATACCCCTCATATTGCATGATTGTGCAAGCTTACCCCTCTTACACACGGGGATAAGCCGTATCGCGTCGCTAGGACGCTATTGTACAACCCAAGCCGGTCATAGACGATTACACATTCAAATCACATTGTTTTAAATTGTTAAATTGTTGGAAAATATTATTTCAACTGTTTAGCCTGCACTTTTCTATTATTATTTGAAATGTGAGATACATATTCGTACTTGCACCCTCCTGACTGGAGACCCACATTTTTAGGTGACATTGAGGATTCTGAGCTATTGTACAATAGCTACTATGACCCGGTATTGTATCTTGTGGTGTTGCCAGAGTCCCCTTGGAGGACGCAGAACCTGAGGCCGATGAGCTGACCGCCTAGCTAGTTGTTTTTCAGTTTTCTAGTTTTATTGTTTTGGAGTTTGTTAATTTGAATTCAGTACTTTGTTTCAGTTCTTCCATTTCCAGTTGTACTTTTCAATTGTTGAATAAAAGTTTTAAAATTTTTGTATATACAAGTTGTGACAATGTGTAGATGTGGTTGTAAATACCTGCATATAGAACAGCTTACTGTCGCCGTCTCACAACGGTGCAGGCTGGGCATGATCCGGTTCGACCCAAATAATTTTGGGATCGGATCGTGACATGTTTTTAGTGGTGGCCCATGCAGGTCCGGAAACAACAACCTAGGAAAACATATTTAGAAACAATTAGAACACTAGAACATTGATTTGTCACAACATAGGTCTGAATTATATTATAAATAAATATTTTTGTTTGTTATAGACTGGTAGGCTACCTTGCTTATGTTTTGCATCCTAAAGCTTATCCAGCATAGGCCGATTGAATGGTGGTCTATTTTACTATCTACTTTAGTTTCTAGATTTTATATATCTTTTAGTATCCCTTGGCTTTCAGAGGTTATTTCCCTCCATATCCTTATCATACCCCAGCATTCCTTAGCATCCATACTCCTTTGTTATTTTAGGATTAGAATTTTTCCCAACTTCTTCAACAAACCTATTTCAAAATTTTCAATTAGTTGATCAAATTATACTTCCCTATCTTTATTTAGAATCTAGATCTATTTTACTATTTAGAGTTTCAAATTCTCCTTTAGCAAACTTGGTAAACTTTTATCTATCCAGAGTATTTTTACGATTAGTGAATCCAACCATTTCTTTTGGCCTTATTTCTAATTGACTTTCTCAGAACCAATTTCGAACCGAATTCTTTTGGAACCATAAAGCCCCAAGGTTAATTATTGCCAAAAGAATTGGTTCAACTTAGCTTGTTCACGAATCTTCTAAGGGAATTATTTTCTAAAAAAAAATTCCAATATTGATTGATATTTCCTAAGTTATTCTAAGACCAAGAATATTTTCATTTGTTTATTTCCTCCACTCAACTCGAAACCTTACTTTCCCTAGGCAACTTCTTGATCAATTCAAGGCCTAGAAAGCTTTTAAACTCAATGCTTGAGTATCATGAAGCACGAACGGTCAGAGAATTGATTCCATCCTAATTTTGAATTTTCTTTAGTCATTGGAAAACTTTTTGAATTATTGAATTATCCCTTTAAAATTTCTATGGACAAAGTTAAGAAAATATTCAGTGACCTAATATGGCCTCGCACATATGCGTCGCAACCATCTATCTGAATTATGGAAACTGCAAGTTTACTGCAGCCAGTTGCGCACTGGCAGGGCATGGACTCTAAGTTGAAGTGATTCATGTGTTGATAGGTTTTAAGATATTATTGAGACTACGTCCTAAATGCATCAAATTTGTCTCCTATGTTGTTTAGCCAGGAAATGGATAAAGTTGATAGACTACTCGAAAACCTATTACTATCCAAGTTATGGAGCCAAATTTCACTGCAGTCAGGTGCACTCTGGCGAGGCATAAATTTGAGGCAACGTGACTTCAGATATATTTGGGTTTTCGAATATTATTAAAACTATATCCATACTATGGTTGTCTTTTCTGTACCATCAAATTATTCTGACTGTTGTCTGATTAAAGGATTTGTATTTTTAATGGCTTTCCATTTTCAATAATCTCTTATCAAAGCCAGAATGGATTGATTTTCTATAAAAATTGTACTTGATTTTTTTCTAGAACTATTTAGGACCATATCAATCTCTATTGACTCAATCTCTTTCCTGTTTCAACCTTAGTACGTTGTATATATATATATATTTTTATATTGATTTATTTATTTATTTTTTATTTTATTATTATTTTTAGTTACATATTCTAGAAGCTGTGGATAGTTGTGGTTAGCTTTATATATTAAATAGTTGATATACATCTTGTAGATGACTATATGGTAATAGTTGATAGCTATATGCGGGAGAAACATAGATTGTTACCTATCTCATTTCTAGTAAGGGCATATTTGGGATCAATATTAGTTAGCTAAAGGGTAGGAAAGGTAGAAGAATACCTTGAGAAAGCTAGTCTTGAGAGAGTGATATATCTTAACTTGTGACTTATTCGGGTTATAACTGTTGGTAGTGCTCACCAGTGCCTAAACCTCATTCAAACAAATGAAGGTATTTGGCGGTTTTAAGTTTTATGATTAAAGGAAGAGTTATCGGAAGATAGACGAAACGTAGGTAGAGTTTAGGATTTGGTAATGTTCTCCCATAAAGGAAGTGAATTTGGATATATATATATAAACATGTGAATATAATGATCAAGTAAAGAAACACTTGACGAGGATCAACTTTTATGGTTAGATGACTACTATACCTAGAAGGAACGGATATAGCCATGGAAGGAATAACACGAGCAATGGAATGATAGGTTCTAGAGAAGGAATAAGCAGAGAGGAATTGAGATAAGACCATTGGCATACAACTTTGGAAAGGAGTAATTAAATTTGCAATTTCTACCAAACAATGGAGGCTCATATTGGTTATGGTAAGAACGATTAGGATTCTGTGGTATTTTGCTAATGCGTTTGGATGAGAACGATTGATAGGTGCATAGTTAAAGATTAGAATTGATTAATGATTGTAATTCTGTCAATTGATTTCAAGAATTGAAAATTCTCGAATATAGGTCATGGATCAATTTAAAGAATTTTCTAAGGATTTACTATGGCAAGGGAAGATTGTAATTTTGATGTAGTCAGTTTTGGAAGAATGGCTGACAATTGGAAGTTGATGTCTGTAAATATTTTGATCGAGAGGCATACTTGAAATTGAAATACATTTGGCATGCGAGTTACATACAACGATGAAAGAAATTTTGATTTAGGTGATTTATGATTCCAAATAGAGTAGTTCTAATACCTTGGTGGCTGCCTTAGTTCTCTGTAGATACTTAGAGTTCAACTAGTTTAGCAAGTTAGAAATTGGAATTTTTTTTCATGGGGTATTAATAAGATTGTTATTTTTGTAAGTTATTTTTCCCGCATATCCTATCATTGATCCTTGAAATAGTGATATTTTTTTATCCCCTTTGATTATCACTCAGTCCTCAATAGGAACTACCTTATTCGATTGCATTCTTATCATAAGTTATATTAATCTAATCATCTTTGCTATCCTATCATCATACAACTTTTTTATTTTTTCTGAGTCACAAACCCTTATACCCCATTCCAATTTAATTTGGAATTTCAAGTCCCTCACCTCAGAAAATTCTATTATTTTATGTCTTCTCAGTAAATTGTTGATGTTTGTCTCTTTCGTTTTCTGTTTCATGAGATTTCATTTTATTTTTTCCTCTATTTTATGATCATATTTGTACCTAGATTTTCTTGTGCCTAAAATGATTTCAATCACAATAATATTCTAACTCTATCCCAGATCATATCTAGATAATTTTGATCGTGCCTATATTTTTCTTTTTATCATCTTAACCAGTGATCATGACTAGTATTCGATCGCGACTGATGATTTAAATTCCATGATTGATCTAGGTTAAATGATTTTTGATTGTTCCCCTAACCCTGCCTTTAATTTCGAGGACGAAATTCTCTAAGGAGGGAAGGTTGTAAAACCCGAAATCTTGGAATTAATAATTGTTGGATCTGTAGCGTAATCTTAGCATTATTATTATTATTATTATTATTATTATTATTATTATTATTATTATTATATTAGTCGGATCAGAAAAATATTATTTCTAAAATTAATTATTTGGATTTTGATTGTGGCCCTGTCCCCGATCCCGTGTCCGGGGTCCGACCCCGAACTCGAACCAGACCCCGTTTTCCCGAAACCCGACTCCGTTCCAAGCCCATCCTCATTTCTTTCTTTTAATTTCTGGTTATTATGTACTATATATATATATATATAAAATATATATATATATAAACTATTACTAATTCCCCTGACCTGGTCACCCCACGACCAGGCCACCCCCCTATTTCCTCCTCTACAACTCCCTCTCTTCCACTCCTTGCTCTCCACAACTCTTCATAAACTCCCAGCTCCTTTTCCCCATCTCATTTTATTTCCTCTCATTCTCTCTCAAACCCTTCCCCATCTCCTCTCCCTCTCCATAGCATCCTCCAACCCGGCGCCCTGCTCCGGCCAACCCGAGCGCCGCCCCAGCAAGCCTCCCACCGACTTTCTCCGACGATTTCGTCCAGCACCCCAGCGCCTCGCAAGGCCGGCCGCCCGCCGTGCCCTAGCCCCGGCGCCTCCCACCGACATCTCTCCCGAAGCCGCGCGCCGCCTCCCGCGCCGGCCAGACCCCCGCGTGCCACCAACGCCGCCTCCCGTGCCGGCCGGACCCCGCCCGCGCCGACCAGCGCTGCCCCGACCAGCGCTCGGCCAATCAAGCCCCCGCGCGCCCGACCGGCGCCTGCACGTGCGCCCTCCCACGCGCGTCCAGCTCGCGTGGGCCGCTCCCTCGCGGGCCCCTATGCCCGCTACCCCTCTCGCGTCTTCCCGAAAACCCCTCTTTTCCACTGTTCCGACGTCTCGCCGGCGCTGTCCAGCGTCCCGGTCGACCGTCGGTCCAGATCTGTGCTCCTCCCCGAGCCCTACGGTCGCTGCCTCCAGTCTGACTCGTACGGACCGCTGACCACTGTCCGCGCTTCCCACGGTCCACCAGTTTCCCGTACCGTTGTCCGGCTCGCTTCCCGCTGTTCGGTGGCTTCGATCCGCTGTCCGCAGCATCTCATGGGTCCAGATCCGCTGTTCCCGTGGCCGATCTTTGATGTTCGCGTATTTTGGAGTTTTTCCGAGTCCGCGAAATTCATATTTCTCCTATTTACATCTAAGAGCTCTAGCCGAGCATTTGAGGTATAATTTCGTGTCCCTGTGTCCCTTCCTGTAACTAGTCTGTGATGACGCGGGTCCCGATCCCATTTTGGGATTCGATATTTTGATATTTTGTTGCTTTGGGTGATACGTAGAGTATCGGCTATGTCGCGACATATTTTGCTATGTTTGGATATATTGTGCTGTGTTCACTTTTGGGTTAGACATTCATTTTTGGGTTGGTGATCCCTGGTTTGGGATATTTATTTGTGTTGTGGTTAGCATCCTCCCAGGATTGGGTTGTCCCAATTACAGAGGAGATGCTGCCCAAATTTTCAGGAAATATTTTAAAAAGAGATTTTTTTATAAAAACTAGCAAATTGAAATCTATTTTCAAATCCGGTCCTTGCAAACTATTTACAAAATTGGTTTTGTCGGCTTTAAATGCGGATTTTGTGAGTTTCGTATCCCCGTTAGGCGACGACCGTATCGGTCGAATGAGCCTCAACGAAACGCAAACGCTACAGGGTTTCCTGTACGTTGAGGCGTTAGCCAGCAACATGAGATTGTACGACCAAGTCTGAGACTCTTTAATATTAATTTTAATTATAATTTATTTTAGAACTGGTACTGCTTTTAGTATTTATGGTGCAGGACCTCGGCCTACTGTTTGGAACGTTCCCGACACTCAGAGCTCGCCTTAGGATTAATGAATTTATGTAAATAATTTGTAAAGGGCATAAGTCCAGTTTTTCTTTATTTCTCTGTGACCCTGTATTGTGTAGCGTAGCTTTTCTTATTTTTTTTTGGAATGTTGATTTCGCCGTTAAATGCGTAGATTATAAAATAGATATATTTATTTTATAAAGAAAATTAATAAAGTTTTTTCATAATAAATAATCTAGTAATTTAAGCAAATCACATGTTTTCTCATTTAAAAAAAGCCTAGTTTTATATATATATATATATATATATATATATATATATATATATATATATATATATATATTTAAAATACAAAGTTTTTGCCAAATTAACCGGTAATTGCTATTTTTTCCAATTAATCAGTAACCGACTTATTTAATTAAAATGATAACGAACGTAGATTGCGACGCTAGATTTCTGGTAGATTAATTAATAACTTAAAACCTGACTAGGATCTACTTCTAAAGATTGTAACTAGCACACCTAGAATGATTTTATTATGGTTCTAAGTCAAGGTTCTCAACTGTAGGATCTCGGAGACGAACTTGACTTCCTCCTCGGTACCGACATTCCCGATCCAGTCAATTAACAGAGGCAAGTTACGGTTATGTTTTCTTGCATTTTATTTAGTAATTGTCAAGTTGCATGTTAAACCACATTGCTACACAGAACCCTCTCCTAGGGTTCAAATATTGATTGATATTGATTGTGGGGATTGGGGGAGTAGTGTAACGTTTATGGCCAATACCCCTCATATTGCATGATTGTGCGAGCTTACCCCTCTTACACACGGAGATAAGCCGTATCGTATCGCTAGGACGCTATTGTACAACCCAAGCCGGTCATAGACGATTACACATTCAAATCACATTGTTTTAAATTGTTAAATTGTTGGAAAATATTGTTTCAACTGTTTAGCCTGCACTTTTCCATTATTATTTGAAATGTGAGATACATATTCGTACTTGCTCCCTCCTGACTGGAGACCCACATTTTTAGGTGACATTGAGGATGCTGAGCTATTGTACAATAGCTACTATGACCCGGTATTGTATCCTGTGGTGTTGCCAGAGTCCCCTTGGAGGACGCAGAACCTAAGGACGATGAGCCGACCGCATAGCTAGTTGTTTTCCAGTTCTCTAGTTTTATTGTTTTGGAGTTTGTTAATTTGAATTCAGTTCTTTGTTTCAGTTCTTCCATTTCCAGTTGTACTTTTCAATTGTTGAATAAAAGTTTTAAAATTTTCGTATATACAAGTTGTGACAAATGTGTAGATGTGGTTGTGAATACCTGCATATAGAACAGCTTACTGCCACCGTCTCACAACGGTGCAGGCTGGGCATGATCCGGTTCGACCCAAATAATTTTGGGATCGGGTCGTGACATATACTGTGTGTTTTAGAATACCAATGTTCAACATATGGTTGGGTTAGGAATTGAATAGTCAACACGTGAGGTGTATTGACTGAACAAACATTATAAGATGGTCCCCTGACCCAATAAACTTTGGGCTACAGTGGGGTACCACATGTCTACTAGTCGTATTCTTCCACTCGACTAACTCACAAGTACATGTCCAACACGATAAACATTGACAATACGATAACAAATAAACTAGGAGTAAGGCATGAACATGTACATATACTCTAACGACTTTAACTCTCATGTACAAGTAGTAATTATGATCAATCAAGAACAGTGGCAACATTAAATATAAAGATGTAACAGTGAAAAGACGATTAGAGATATATGCAGTACAAAATAAAAGTAATATAATGTCATAGTAAAACTTGCCTGATTTCTTGGACAAAATATTTTCACAAGGATGAAATGAACTCTGACCTAGGAGCAATCAACCTATATCGTACCGTCCTACCATAAACTGTGCACGAAAACCACAAGTCAATTCTAAGATTCTAATTCTAAAATCATGGAATAAGTGGCTAATGGGTCATCCTATCTAATAATACCTAATTCTAAAATAAATTACTTAAAAATCTAATTTAACCTAATAATAATCTAAAATATAACTTAAAAAAGGAAATTTGGCCACAGAAAGTCATGTTTTCAGTTTTGGAAACCATGACACGCAAATCGAAACGTACCGTTGACTAACTAGTCAAACATTATGAACTTGATAATTTGAAAGTGCATCTTGGTAGATTTCAGTGCCACAAGTGCACCAGAACTGACCGTGCCACAAAATCATGACTTGGTCAAAAGTTATCGCCATTATGGCTAACAGTGACCAAATTGGCAATTTATCGATCAAATCTGAGTTCAACATAATAAATAAAATAGTAAACAAACTTCTGAATTTCTAGAAAACCTATGGGTCATAGATCGCCGTGTCATCTTTTCAAAACTTCAAACGGATCGCGAATCTGTGTTCGGGATCTCCAGGAATCTCGAAAACAGTGCGATTTGTTGAGTTTTGGACAACTAATACTAAAATAAATCTCCAAACATTTACAAACAAAATATCAGTAAATAAATTATATATTCTGAAATCTGACCTTGAGATGATTTTAACAAAAAAAATGACTCATGAAAACAAAAACGGGGCTGTCCCCAATCGCTCCGCGAAGTTGGAAGTCTCCAAGGATCAATCTCCTCAAAAATCGGCTAGAAGAATTGTAGGGTTTTCTGAATAAACTATATCATATATATATATATATATATATATATATATATATATATATATATATATATATATATATATATAGGAGAGAGAGGCGGTTGGGCGCCGACAGTTGGGCCCACCCAGGTAAGTGACTGGGTAAATATTTATCTAATTGCAAAAAATTTAAAAATTAATTTAACTCCAAATAAATTGCAAAAAATTTCAGAAAATTTCTAGAAAATTCTAGTAAACATTTCTAAGTTTTAGGAATCTAATAAAAATATTTTAACTCAAAATATCATCAAGTGACCCCCACAGTAAATTCCAAAAGCCTATAAAAATAAATTCTATAGGTTTTAATTATCTAAAAATTCTCAAAAATTCTTAAAAAATCCAGAAAAGTACTAGATTATTGTGGAAAATATTTTTAGTCATCTAGAGCCCAAATAAAAATATTTGGTCAAAAAATACCCCGAATAACCTTACAGTAAATTCCGAAAGTCCTTAAAAATAATAAAACTTTAAATATTAAATACCTAAAAATATCCCAAAAATATAAAATGGCTAAATAATACTTATATAAGATCTCTAGGGGCCATATGACCTTAAGATGGTCATATCTCACCCACAAGCTTCGACCTGACTCCCAATGATCATAAAATTAATCATAATCAAGTAAAATAAAAAAAATGTTAAAAATTCGGGAAGTGGGCTTACAAATCTACCCACCTTAGAAAAATTTTGTCCTTGAAATTTCAAAGGATATGATTAGGCACGACCAAGAATATAATGAAGAGAAAAAAAATTTAATTGCTATGAATAAGCACGATAAAGAATATAACTAAGAAAATGATATGATTCATGATCAAATTGGTCAGGCATGATCGCGGATAAAATCAAATAATAATAAAAAAATGTGATTTTGTACGATCAATTACTTATCCAAAATTACTTAGACACGATCATAGATTCAAAATCTAAGTATGATTATGAATCTAGTAGAATAAAATCAAATATAGTAATTAGTTCTAAATGATTACTAGAAAGAAACTAACTGATGATTCTTTAATAGAAAAGATAGAAAAAACTACCAGTTTATTGGGAAGATGATTGTTCGACATAACAAAATGTTGAACGAACTTTTTGCTTTATTGAACGTATAAGGTATCTGTGTACAAAGAAGGAAGTCCTAAACAGGATATTCTAAGTACAAGGAGAAGAGATTTCTGGAAAAGTGTGACGGTGGAGATCGAGCACTGCAGCGACTCCTTTACTCCGTTGAAGATCTGACGACGAATCAACCTTGCTCTGGCTCTTTGGCGCCTTTGATGGAACTCTGGGGTCATCGATCAAGAGGCTGTCTGGAGGAGAAGATCCCTTGGAGGTGGTTGTTCTTCTGTTGGTTGGTTGGTGGATTGTTCATTCTTAGATGAAGGTTGTCGATCCCTTTAAGTTGAAGGAGAACTTCTTCTATTTATAGAGAACCGAGCACATATACGATGTGCATTAGGGTTCATGAGATATAAAAGAATTTATTGTCATTGTACGATATAGGCTTTTGTGGCGCTGACACGTGGCAGACATCGAGATTCCCTTCAATCGAGATCTCTGGTGGTTATCAACATAACCGAAGGAGGTGACATGTGGCGCATGCCGATTTGCTTGCTCGGATACAGCCGAGTAAATCTTGGGATTTTATCCTAGATTTGGAGTCTAATTGATCATCGTCTAAGATTTAAATCAATCTGATTTGATATCGATCATGATTTAATCCCAATCTTTTCTGCAAGAGACGGTTTAAACAAACCAATTGGGATGGACCCATGCTTTCTGCGCCTCTGGTAATGACTAAGTACCTCTGTACTTCTGGAGCGACGAGTAGACCGTACTTTTGGAGACGACGGAGCCTTTGTACTTTTAGGCGACGAGTGGACTTGGCTTCGAATGACGACAAAACTTTTGTGCATTTAGAGCAACGATGAAGTTGTATTTTGGAGTAACAAAGTCACTGTGTTGTAGACGACAAGAAGGCTTGTGCTTTAGGTTGGCAAGGTTACTGTGCTTTTGGAGCGAGAAGCTGACTTGTATTGGTTACAGTGGGAGTTCCTACGTCTCTTGTAGAGAAGTGAATTAAGCTTCTGGATCGGAGCAGATGACTGTGCCGTGGGAATAGAGATAGTGTGAACATATCACTATCCTGCACCTCATGTGGACGCATGTAAGTAGCTATGCCTCTAAAATTTGAAGGCGTTGGCTTTGGAGGAAAGGTTATAACACCTTATGTATCTGGGGTTGACGCAGGCAGGTAGCCGCGTCTCTGGAGTGAGGACACTGGTTTCTGAAGTAAAGAAAAGGGCAGGGCTTGCCACTATCTTGCTTCTAAGGTTTGCGCAGGTGAGTAGCTGCGTCTCTGGCTTGAAGGCTTTGGCTTCTGAAGTAAAGAGCGATAAATACCTGCTCTTTAAGGATTTCCCTCTTAATTGCCACCGTAATATAGAGAATTCCAAGGGTCTAAGACTGACATTCATCATGCTGAGTCTTAGGTTTATCCCATTAATACGGGAATTCTGACCGTCGACTATGTGGCATGCACTCTGGGCCATTCTCGATCCTTTAAAAGAGGAAGTTCTCCTCTGAAGAGTTATTGTCTTCTTCTTGGCATCATTCACTACCATGCGAGATCCAAACTTAACTTCGAGCGGCGATCAGCCTTGTATAAGTTGGCTGTTGGTTGAGGCTTTTCTCGTTCATAGGAACCATGTTCTTATAATAGAAGAACTCTATGTAGAAGGAGCCATCGTTGCCCTTAAGAAGTACGTAAATGTCCTCCTTAGGGAGTTCAACTCTGGGCGACGTCTGGGGGATCTTCGAGGTCATGACAACCTAGGTCATTGGTGGATAGCCAATCCGAAGAGCCAC